>BMAU01017925.1:705000-736993 GCA_019973935.1 Trichonephila clavipes
GGAATTTTATCTTTTATATTCGCCATTGATATTTTGAAATGTTTTAGTATTAAAAGATTCATATATTTCAATTTTGCAATTGATAATTGTTATTGTTCTTATATAATTAAATATATATATATATATATATATATATATATATATATATATATATATATTATAACCATTTTAGTCCAAATATGTTTTTTATCTTTACATGGCGCAACATGTTTAATATAAATTAATAATATTATTATTTAAATATTTCTTGTGTTTATTTACTTCCACAAATATTTATATCAATATGTATTTATGGTTTTTTAAACATACACACATATATATAGAGAGAGACTTTATATTATTATATCATAATTTTTAACTTCATGTATACTCGTTGTATTTGGAGAGAAACATAACCAGTTGAAACACTCACGAAATAAATATTTCTATTTACTTATTGCATCAACTGAAATCTATACTGGGAATACTAGCTTGCTATAATTTTAATCGTTATATTTTATTAGTATAGTGATTTTATTTGTAATATTTAAATTTCTCCTAATATTATTCTTTCCTTTCCCCTTGGCTCTTTGTATAGACAAATTACAGGTGAAGGTTGGCTTCTCCTAAAACTTGTTTAAACCTGCAATATTGGTTCCTAAGGCCAGGAGTTTGTTATTGTACTACTGTGCGTAAAATTCCCTAACTTGAATAGTTATACTTAGGTTCTATAGCTATCTGCGTTTATATCTTTATGGATTATTTATATATATATATATATATATATATATATATATATATATATATATATATATATATATTACTTTTCCACTGAGGTACTTGTATAAATTATAGTTGAATTAATCTATTCTGCCATAAATACTTGTTCTTAAACTAAAGCTGCATGCATCAGCCTTTGAATAAAACAACTAATTAAGAATTTATTGGCTCTCCAAACCTCATCATAAAACTACTTTTTCGTTTCGGTGAAGTTTATAATTTCTGACAACAGCATTTCTTTGCGACGAAAGAATGCCAAGTCTTAATTAGATTGAATGAGAATAAATGGGTTACGAGGGATATAAAAACGAATTCCAATCTCTATCTGAGAAACATCATTAAGAAAGTATTTTTTTAAAAAAAGACAAGGATGAAATAGTTAAAACTAGTTCTTCAAGACTATTCCACAAGCATGTTTTTATTAAATGGGAAATTTAAAACGGGAAAATTTGCTTTCACTATAGTAATTGCATTCCTCTTTAGATTCGTTTAATTATTCATGAATAATAAATATACTTTCTCCTTCAATCGCTTAAATTAGATAAAATGATTAAAAGAATGTCATTTTAAAAGATGAATTTCATTGTGTTTTACATACATACAGGTGTAGTATAAATTAACAGAACGTTTTAAGTTTTTGAAGTACTTTCAGTGAGAACATAATTGTTATTGACGGTAAAACTTTGCTATTTCATCCGTCGAAATGATTTATTAAAATATAAAAATAAATATTAAACAAACCTTATGGGATTTCTACAAAACAAATCTGCCTTCTGTATTTCATTTTAAAAGAGAAAATATAGAAAAAAATCGTTCCGAATTGCAGTCAGTTTCTTAATGTTATATTGTTAGTTGTAAATGTAGCAATAATGGTCAGCAAATAAATTTCTAACATTTAATAAAATGCATTCAAAAAACTAAATAATAAAAAATGTGTAGTATGCTAAAATATTTAACTAATAATAAAGTTGCTTACAATGATAAAACATACTGGGTATGAAAAAAATATTTAAAATTTACATTGATCTTTGCATTACTTTTCAACCTGTTTTAAAATACATTGAATATATGTTAACAGTTTTTTTAAATAAATTATTATCCTTAAATTGATACATAAAAATTAGAAAGGTAAGTATTTAGTACAGAGCAAACTATACCCACTTTAAACCCCTTAATCGGCTTGTTGATACCCCATACGGGCTACCCAAATAACTGGTTTTGCCCTTACAACTTACGGGGACTGATATTTTCTTCTTTTTGTGTTTGCAACCATTTTTAATTCTTATCTTGATATTATTAGTGCTACTGTTTATAAAGGATGTAGTTAGTCCATGTTATTGTAATTATTCTCATCCGGGATTTTCTTTACTGTGAAGGCAGGAATTTTTCTTTGAAATAGGAATTTAGATTCTTGAAAATTTTCAATAAGAAACAGGGGTCGGCAAGACAATCTATAATATTTTACTTGATATGAAATGAAAAGGAAGGATAAAAATAAAAAAGCAGGTATACTTTTGTCCCCACTACAGTGTAAGACTATATATTACACCATGCTTCAAATTTTGTGAGCATGCCTACACACCTCAAAACCTTTGCCTTTTAATTAAGATGTATGAATATGAAATTTTTTGTAAGTACGAGAGACAGAGAGATTTCTCTTAAGATACATAAAACACTCTTCCTTGCATGCCGAGTGTACTTATAAAAAAACCAACATTTTAAGGGTTTCATTTTCCACAATTATAAAATAATAAAATCGTGTGGAAACTTTAAAATTTAAAATTAGTATAAATTAATTTTAATATAAGTACTTATCATTTTATTAAGCATGGCGTTAAGTTATACGTAATAAAAACATGCCTTATTTGGCAGCATTGAGCAAAACGTTTCATTAATTAAGAGGTTAAGGTCCAGTTTCTTCTCAAATTTTTGCACGATATTTTTATAAATATGTTCATTCAATTTCATAAACATGAAGCTTTAATAATAAGAAGTAGAATTATTAGTAATATTGGTAAGAAATGTCTTCCCTTTGCAGAAATAATTGGAACCTTAGCAACAGATTTTGTATTCTAAAATTAAGGTAGAAGTAAAAATTCAACACATAAGGTTACCCTTTGCTTTTGATACATTTCCTTTCTACCAAATGACAATCTTGATATGTCATTCTATTTAGCATGTATAACAGGCTTTACTATTTCACTCGACACATGCCGTTCATAGTGTCATATTTTAAAAATGTTGTAGAGAGTATGTTACTGATTTTCCTGGTCATAACCATTTGTTTATCCAGTGATGTACTTGAAAACATAGGAAAAATAAAAATAAAGTTAAAAGAAAAAGATACCTGACTTGGATGTAGACTTGGTGTTTCAGAAATTTTAAATTTTATTTGAATTGAAGTGACAGTATCTAGAGACATGATGTGTGCTAATATTATATCCATGTGAATTCAGAAATTCATAGAACTCATCATAGTAAGAGGAAAAAAGCAATATATATTTTTCTGTAAAGTAAAATAAAAATATCATGTTCATGCTCACAAGCAGAGAAAATGAAGTAATGAAAAAGTGTTATAAATGAAAAATAATGAAATACATGGAATATATGAAGTGCTGATAATTTTGAACATTTGTAATTACATAACACATATTTTAAGCAACATGATATTCAAATAATATTATCGGATGAAAGTTTTCGGAAAACGAAGAGCTTTTTCTATTGTATCACTTCCAACAAAAAGTGAGAATTTGTAAACAGTTTTTAAAATTTGACTAACAATCCTTCTATAGATATTACTATACTTTTTAGCTTTAAGATATAATAAAACTTTATGTAACTTTTTTAGTTAGACTAATGGAATTTTTATTAACGGTCTTCAATTCATGTTATGCTCTCGTAATAAAAATTTAGACGTACTTTATCACATCACAGTAAAAATGTGATAGAATACTAACTGTTCATAAATCTAGTAACTGGAACCAAGGAAAATAAATTTTCAAAAACAAGAAAATTAATAAAGTTCACTTAACCATAACGTAAACATTAGTACATTCTCTAGAACAGTTATTGTTTAAGGACCGTACTGTTTGTTTAACCTGTTTTTGTGGATCTAATCTTTCCTCTTCTGTAGAAGAATTTCTACAAAATTTCATTTACAAATAATCTAGAATGTAGCCGAATATGAAATTTAAAAAAGCTATGAAGAACAACGAATTAATGGAACCTCAACAATGTACTACAATGGCGTAACTAGTTAGAAGGGTCCAAACATATATATCCTAGAATCGAAATCACTTGAATACGAGTAAAAAAAGAAAACGCTTTTTTTGTAATTTTAGTCTCTCTATTTTTTATTTATATATATAGAGAGAGATTTTCATTGCATTTGATCAGAATCTTTGTAAACAGATCAAAGGATTACCTCATGGTGGTCCAGCTAGTAATTGTTTAGCGAACCTATACTTACATTTTTTTTAAATTGATTATGTTGTAAATGATTCTTACTTGATTTATCGCTATATAGATGATTTAATAATTTTTAGTAAAAATAGTGAATACAGACTAAATATTACGTTCTACCCTGATTATCTCAAGCTCCTTAAAACTAACTTCAACTCCGATATGGTGGAATTCTTGGATTTATACTTGCATCTTATTAACAATAATGTAGTCAGTAACATTTGTGATAAAAGAGATTCGTTTAAGTTCCATATAATTAAAATTCCTGTATGGAATAGTAACTTGCATATATCAATTTACAGAAATATCATTTTAAATTTTTATTTAGAAATGATAACTTAACTATCCACAAAATAGATAAATACAATAATATAAAAAAAAATCGATGTTGTTTAGATCATGAATACCCTTTTAATTTCTTAAGAATTTCTTCTACTTTAATATTCATCACAAATACATTAACCGTCTTGCTACTTCGAATTCCAAAACCACCACACAACAATAGGATTTCAAAGTCAGCATGTTAGTGGTCTTGCTGTGAAGATTATATCATAACACTCATAACACAGTTTACATTTTTTCCACACACATCTTGAACATCTTACACATTGTTGACAACCAACCAAATTAGAGCCTAGCAAATTTACATTTTTGACAATCAACCAATTCAAATTCTACCATATTTGATTGTCGTCTGTTTTGATATCTGTCTTTGCTGGCTGGTTTAAAAGTTAGCTCAAAAGATGTGTTTATGTATATTCGAATTTTTTAACTTGGTGAATAATTGATTTTCATTGATGTCAAGGCACTTTTTTCTCTTCGTAAAAGCTCTGTGAGTAAAGAAATTTTGTTAAAGTATCTTTTGAAAAATACTTTTCTTATGTAATGGTTTTGGGATTTTTCTACTTTTCTTACGTAATTATTTTGCAAGTTTTCTGCATTAAGAGTTTGGGAGAGTTTGTTACATAATAGTAGTGAGTGGTTTTATCATACTCTCTGAGTTTTCCATACTCTGAATTTTTGTTTATTTTATTTTATTTGGTTTTTCCTACCGAGTTGCAAAGGGGGTAGGTTGGCGCCTTCAAACTAGTTTAACCCCACTTATTTGGTCCTAAGTCCGAAATTGCTTTCTGACTCACTAGGTTCTTCTTTTTTGTAGTTTCGTTTTTTACTTCTCTATAATTTTGTTCTTCATGTTCAGCTTTTATATTTTTATTACGCTATTTCTTGTTATGTTCATTATCTATTAATTCTTGTTTTTGATTTATAATACATATTTCTTTCATATATATATATATATATATATATATATATATATATATATATATATATATATATATATATATATCAGTATCTTGAACGGAAATAATTGTGGAATATTTTCTTTTGTCAGATGACACTTTAATTTGCAAAGAATACGAGGCCACAGCCAATGGAAGTTATTTCAGCAGAAATCAGAGTTTATGCGGATTGGATAGACGTTTCCTTCACGGGTGTTCCAACTGTGCTTACCTAGAGCATGGGTATTGGATTTAGAAAATGTGGTTTTTACAAATGTCAAATTTCAGCTGATATATATATATATATTCACCTAGAACTTCTATGATGCATCAAACCTAGTAAAGGTAATAAGGACACGGAAATAAGGAAAATTTGACAGTCACCGATGCAGTAAGAGCAATGTAAAAATTATTAAAAACTTGACCTGACATTTTAACCTGAAAATGAATTTTTAAAAAAATGAGGTATATATATATATATATACTAAAATGTAAACATGAGTAACAAAATGAAGCACACACATAGAAAAAAATCAGTTGCAATAACAAATGCAAATGTAACAAAGGGGACCCAAATATTCTTAGAAGAACAAAAAAAGTACCGACATATACTATCTGTGAAAGTCTCCAACATATTAAACAATGTAAGTATCCACACAATTTTTTTTCCAAAAAGTTAGAAGAAAAATCCCTAAATACATACAAAAAAAACGAATCACAAATTACAAAGGGTTCTCCGCAACGAAGGAGTTCAAAACAAACGCAAGCGAAAGTGCATAAAAGGAAATACCAAGAACGAAAAAGGTAAATAAATAGAACACACCATCATGGAAGGGAGTGCATGCTAACGAAAAAATGGTGGAAATCCTGGAAACCATGCTCATCAATAGAACACTCCAGATACGGTATTGAACATATGCCCTGCCAGCATTACATTCACAAGTTCAGCTTTATGAATTGGTTGACAGAAATACTGAGTCATTCCTAACAGAACGCTATACTTAGTCTCGTTGACTCTGTACATAGACATATCATTTTGTGTATTACCATCCGTAATTTGGCCTTATCTCCCACCTAGCTAAAATAATTCTTGCTTTACTTTACGAGTACTGTTTGAAAATGAACATCACTTAACGCACTCTTGTCTCTTTGCATTTTTTTTGTTTGAAATTTTCGGCCCTTTTTCCTTGTTGATGTATTTACATTGTTGGGCACTGTCCATATAACTTTACATTTATCAAAGGAACTTTCAGTCTTTTTACATTGGAGACATTAAATTATCAATATTCTCATTTTTAAAATATGATTCCTGATTTTTATGAAGTGTAGATGATGCGTGTACATTTCAAAGTAATTTCGCTGTCAAACCTTAAGGATTTTTTTTTGTAAATCCTGGCAGAAATTCATAAAGCTTTAAAGTAATAAATTAAAAAAAGATTGTTTTAATTTGTTTTTATTTTTAGAAGGTATTGCGAGCTTTATCTCTTCTCTCTCTTAAATTTCTCAAATAAAGGAATAAAAAGTCAGAAAGAAAATACAATTGCTATAAAAAAGGGAGCTAACAATGTGGAAAATATTTTTATTCTGACTTTTTGAGTCCTTTTTGTAGTTGTTTACTTCAGTGTAAAAAAAATAATTTTTTCCCCGAGTTTCATGAAAAAAAAAATGCTGGACTGAAGAAAGTTTCAAAAGTAAGTTAATCAAAAAAATATTCCGTTCTTCAGAATAAAAGAAGTATTTTATGTGGGATTTTTTTTATTGATTGCATATCAGTCACGAAAACTTTACATGAATAAAATAGGGCAAATAAAATGTGTAAACAACAGAAAATAATTTTAATTTATTAAAAATAAAAAAACGATATTATGCACTTATAAAGAATAACATAATAAATACATGAGATCTAGCATAAATCTTGAGATAATAATGTACCAAATAGTTGATATAGAACACCTCCACCCCCTTTATTGAATAGCATTAAATCGAATAATTTTAGAATTGATTCAAAAAATTTATAATTTATTCTGAAACGTTCAATTAAAATTATATAATTTCTGTAGCTTTCTGAGGTATTTTATTAGAAGTATTTTTAACTTTCTATTAGAAAACAATACTTAACAAACATAATCTTAAGAGATAGTTGTGACTAATACAGAGTAATCATTTTGATCTGTTGAGTGAGGGTACTAATGCTTGATTTTAATAGTGTAAGAGAAAAGTTTGATTATGCTGCTTCGAGTGAGTGAATGTTAACGTTGTACTGCTCAGCTACACTAGGGCTTTTGGCGTCGGACCACGTAATTTTGAACCATGTTCAAGTGATGTGGACGACACCTGAGCTAGCATGCCTCTCCTAACTACCACACTACGCCAACTATGATGCTTGAAACAGTCACTTAAAATACACTAATAGTAATTAAACAGCATTAATGAAGATAGATAAAATCATGTAGTTTAAAAGAAAAATCGATTAATACTACAATAGAAAAAATACAAAATTACATACAAAATATTTCATTAAAGCCTTGAGAATTGAACATTTTCTTAAAAATGAATAAAACATAAGGGAGAGTGCCACCCATATAAAAATATAATTTTTTTTTGAAATATATATTTATATATTTACATTTTTATTCCTGGTGGGTTATGTTAGAGATGGAAATATTATACACATATGACCTACATTCCTCCACTACAAAAGAGATTATTCAACATCCTAAGCAATTATTTCCTCATCTGATGTACCTTGAACAGATACACTTTACTTCTTTTTTCCGTACCTTTCGGTTTTTTGAGGTTATGTTCTAATATATTTTTCTTTGGACTAAGGAAGTGAATAGGAAGTGGTTGTAGGAAGTGAGAATTTTTAAAAAGGCACTTTCTTGTTCGAAAGAACCTCTGACACAGCAGATATAAAAGAGGGAAGTTGACCGCGTTAGAAACGGGAAGGATAGGAATAGAACTGGGAAAGACACAGAAAACAAAAGCCTGTTTTAATAAATAAGAACAACGAAAATGAAAAATACAAGCTATTGGTAGTAATAGAGAATATATCAGGTTCAGAAAAAAATGATTAAAATTTATATGATATTTGAGAAGCTAAAGATAAAGAGGGCAAGAGGCGTACATGATAAATATGTGAAAGAAGACACGGATTTCATATTAAGGTTGTTTCGATCTGATTGAGGGGAAGTTAATGCATATGAAAAGTTAGAGGGTAAGTTTGAAATATATTTGTAGCCGGGAAAATTGCCATGTTTTTGAGATATAGGAGGACTGTGTAAAACATATCCAACCTTTGTTCGAAAAGAATTCAATTCATACGTAATGCAAATAGAGAGAGGTTCGGCCTAAATCCAGTGGGATGCCAGCATTAAAATTAAGACGTGTTGCAAAGCTAAATCTTATTTTTTTGACCATTTGCGGTTTTTGCATTTTCAAATTTTATAGATATTAACTTTTTCTAAAAAAATACCTTTCTAAAATACCTCTAGGTTAATTAGAAGCCCTTAAAACCTATTTTTAAATAATCATTGAAAATGTGCCACGCTCCTTTGAATGGCACAAAATGTAAATAAAGCACTTCGTTTTTGCTTAAAAATTGAACGTCTGATATTTATAAACCAAAAAATGTATATTTTATTGTAATATGAGCCCTTTATTTTTTTTATTTCCTAGCCAATTAGAAACCTGACTGTATACATTAAAACCAATTTAAAACAAAATGTAAATTTTGATGTTCGATGAACCTTTTCTGAGAAACTACTGTTCACAGGTATGCAATTTTTTTATGATATATTTATAATGTTAGCTAATATATACTGAAATGAACTTTTTGTAAAAAAAACTCAAACATTAATTTTTTATAAAAAATTTTATGTGAAAAATGGATAAATTTTAGTATGCTTGATAAAATATTTTATTAAATCATGAAACAATTCAAAATTAGCTAAAAATTCATTTCAGTATAATAAGAAAGGTGTACTTTAATCGTATGAAAAAATCCAAGCATGCATATATAGCAGAATTTGAGAAAAAGTACATCGAACAGAGCCAATTTAACATTGTTAGTATATATATAGAGAGAGAGGTTTCCAGCTCCTCTTAACGTCGATAGTGATCAAGTGAGAGAAAAATGAACTTAAATCCAAACAAATATTACCTTAATGAAGTGTTTCTCAAACTGTGGGGGCACGAGTATATCGAAAATTCGAAAACAAAATAGTATCTTAAAAAATTATAAATTTACTGAAAGTAAGCGTAACAAAATACATTGACGTAATTAAAAAACAAAATACACATTTACACTGATATAATACACTTAAAATGTATCAGTATTATACAATGTGTTTCATTATTAATTTAATAGTATTAAGTTAAGAACAAGTTTAATAATTACCAGTGGCCCTATGAGCATGACATAAAATTACATATACAATTTAATATTTATCTTGATAATTTGTATGGTTTATAATTAAAACCGCATTGGAGATTTAGATTCAGAATACATTATTATTGTATAAGGGGGTGGGAGAGTGATGAGAATTATGACTGAGAATTCGGTCGCTATTTCTGAAAGTTTGAGAAGCACTGTCTTAATATACGATCAACATAAAATAATTACTAAGAATAATATATATATTTCAGAATTAAATTAGCTTATGACAAGGAAGCACTTAATATGACAAGATGCACATTCGTACGACAGATCGATAAGTATAGTGGGTTCACTCGTTATGAGTGAAGTCGTAGAAGTGATAAGTTGTGTAGGGAGCGCAACAAACGAGACAATAGTGGAAGAGTACAATGTACTAACACGTGTCAAATATTGAATTTGCAATATTTTTCAATGTGTGTAACTTGCGCTTCTATACTACTTTATATAATATACTCCCATTTTGTAAATGATACTTCTAAAGTGCTTCTTTTCAAATTAGGCTCCCATGGCTGTCATTTTCTGCATTTTCTCTTTACAATTTCGAAACGATATCATCTCAATTGCGAAATGAATCAAAAGTTTTAGGAATCTATTGAAAGTAGGGAGGCAAATGAGCACGTAGATTTTATTTTTCGATAGTTCTGTCAATTTTTCCTACAGCAGAAAAAAAAGAGAATGGGCACCGTTTTCACATTCATCTCTGTAAAGGTTCAAATCCAGACATAAAATTGCATGCTTGAATCTTTACTGATTTCAACATTTTCAGAAAAAGGGAAATCTCCTTTTATTTCAAGTGATGCTCTCCTAGTACAAGAATTTTCCCCCTTTCAACAACATTTGTGTTCTAAGTAAATTGTCACCTCTGGTTTTTGGCCACTGCTGTGTGATCCTTTTTCTTAATTGGTTGAAATACTCTTCCCCCTTTTTATTTACTTCCACGATAATGTCTTCAAGTATATGCTGTATATGAAGAATTGCTTTTATTTGAATAAGTCCAAGTTTTAATAAAAGTTAATGCGGTATTATATTGCTCAAATCCTATATTTATCTTATCTTAGAAATTAACCCTCTAACTGGACACCTTCCTCCTGAAAAGTTATTCCGAAAGCGTTTAACTCTTATTTTGCGATTCCCTTCAAAAATGCAACAGACTTTTTTCCTTTCCCCTTTTAGAACTTGGGAGGTCCAACGGGGAATATTTTACGACCCAGTTCGGTCGCTTTAAAAAGTAAGAACCAAGAGATCAATCGTTTACAGCTAGCTGTTAAGTTGCCTTGGGCAATCTTCTTTGAAAGCGTAGATATCCTCTCTTGATCAATCCTCTTTGAAAAAGATACGGTGTTTCTTTCTCCTATATGTTCAGTCACAGTAAAATTAAAAACGCAAAGGAAAGTTAAAAAAAAAAGAGGAAAAAATGAAATAAATAGTATGTTAGAAGTTGAAAAATAATTATATTTTCTTCAAAGAAAATTTATTTTTCTGTCATTTTTTTTTTAAAAATATATATATATATATATATATATATATATATATATATATATATATATATATATATATATATTTGGTATTGCGATTTGAACCAGAAAAAAGCATCCTGTATTCATTTTTGAATATGAGAGTAAGAAAATGCGCTCACTTTCCTGTTTTTAAAAAAAAGTTATGAGGTAAAAAGAGTAAAGGCCCTATTCTTTTTTTAAACAATAAGACAATTAATGGTGCATATATTTATGAAATAAAAAAGATCTTTCTCTATTCAATTATATTTTTAATTTAGAATAACATAAAAATGATTTCAATATACTTTTAATTTATTTAAATTTAAATCATATAATTGATATTTTTATGTTAACTGAATATTTTTCGGAAAAAATCTAAATTTTCATTCCTAGTGCTCTCCTTTTCGAACTCCTTGTATTAAATAAAAATATCTTTTCTACATCGGCATTTGTGATGGACATAACACATATTCAGTCAATAATTTTTAATTTTAATGGGGGATATACTTCTTCAAATGCGCATGACAGTACTTCTAACCATTTTTTACTCAAGTTAAATTTCTTATCTTTCTGTTTATTTTATTACAAGGAAAAATGTCACACATCGATAACTACATTTTCACACAATTCAGTCATTAAAAAATTCTATTGTGAGAAAAATTCTCCCTAATTAATCTTGTCTTTCAAAACAGTACATTTAAAACAATTTTGTTCAGTGAAGTTAACCGAAAGTTCCACAATGTATTCATACCAAATTTTAAAAACAAATTTAACACTAGGAAATGTATCCTGTATTAAATTTTTCAGTATACACAAATATTTCCTGCTGTAGGGAAGATATTGTATGAGATGTGGTGTGCGGTTGTGAAAGAATGTTTTCGTAAGTGTAGACTATTTTTGAAAATTTAAATATCACTGAAGCTGATCATATAACTGCAAATGAGCCTTATTTTAATGTGTGCTGGTATCAAAGTAAAACACTTTACAATATTAAACAGCCTATGGATTTATACTCAATGTCAAACTATTCGCAAAATGGCTTACAACTTCTATTCAAATTGCAAAGAAACTGAAATATAAATATATCTTACTCCAGTCAAAAATATTCATAATATGTAAGTATCCTGTTGCTCCACTTATTTCTGTACATTTTAAAAACTGTAGCTGAATGCAATTTTTTATATTTATAAACGAGGCATAACAGCTCACACAGTCGTAAAAATGTCCTTATCATTTTTAAATATACTACTATAAAACGTATATGGATTGTAAGATCAGTCGTAAAATCCTAAAAGCTTTTAGAGGAGCTAAAAACATGTAATTTTGGACTGATCAATATTTTAATATAATACACAAATATACATGTTATTAAGCAAATTCATTTGAAAAATCAAACTTCCTTCTAAAATAAACGTAATTGAAAGAAAAAAGTTTAATTGCAAATGAGTGGAAATACATGTTTATCTAAGGGGTATCCCCAAAGTGAGGTAATCCTCAAACTTAAGACTCAAACTCAGAAGCACAACAATCCAGGAGGGCCAGGAACTACTGTGCCCATCATAATACACGTGACCATTGGAAGCTGAGGTGCATGAACAGATGTCCCGATTTGGTGGTCTGTCTGAACAGAGACCTACAGTGTTAAAGACCCGAAGCAAGCTTGGTACTCATTTATCGACCCAATGTAGCGGGGATGAAAGGCAGAGTCGACCTTGCGCAGCCCGTTAATAGAACCCCAGACCTGTGGTGTGGAAGCACTATACACTACCACTCGACCCTATTCGATGAAAAATAAAATTTAATGTTAGAATCTTATATAAATGCCTAATGAATGAAGGAGTCCAAACTTTTTTTTTTTTCATGTAAACTGTTTAGACGGAAATGGTTAATTATGAACATTTCGCAAGTTGCATAAATTAAAATTAACCGTTATAGTTAACATAAATTTTTAAGGATACAAAAGGTGTATTTCGGCTGCACGAATTAATTTTAAAAGGAATACGGTTAAGAAAAAGTAGTACAAATCTATCTTAAGTAGGGTTGGTTACTTTAGACATTGTCAATTACAACAATGTATTGGAAGCCAATTCCACAATTCGTAGTTATAAAAATGTATGGAAAATTACAAGATTTATTTTTGCATTTGTAATTTATATACATATAATTTTTCCTGTGAGCTTTAAAAGCTAGAGCGGCATCCATCAAAACCGCGGTTCTCTCTCTGTTTTTCCAGATCGCCCCTGACTAAGCCGGCTCTGCCATAGTATGCGAAAATGCCGGATTTTGTTTGTCAAAATCATTTTATAGCAGACTGCATTTTTCATGTATTTTAGATGGTCGTTTTATATTTTCTACATCAATATCTTAATCTCTGAATTTAAAATTACATAAAATTCTTGACATTCGCATCAATGACCATGATAATTTTTATTAGTATATGAATGTGTCATCAAACGATTGCATGACTAATATTAACACACACATTATTTTAACCATTTAATTGATATCAAGTATAACATAACGCACACAATTTTTCTAAACTTTAAAATAAATATTTCGAAAACTACTTCAGATATACTCAAAATTTTTTATTCCTACGCTTTAGCTACTCAGTTTTGCTTCTCTACGTAAGAATTTATTGTAATTGTATATTCATCAATTTTTTTAGTATATTTTTTGCTCTTAGCATGCGGTTTTCAACCGAATTGTATGAAATCTTCGAAATATATTAAATGAATGATTGAATATTAACGTCGCACTGTTCAGCTACACGAGGGCTTTTGGCGACGGACCACGTAATTTTGAACCATGGTCAAGTGACGTGGACGACACCTGAGCTGGCACCCCCCTCTCCTAACTACCCCACCACACCAACGGGAGGACGTTTCAGCTCTCGACAGATTTAACGTGCATCGCTGCCCTACACGGCGGGTCTTTAGTGGTACTGGGCTGGAACTCGTGACAAAGCAAGCTATGTTCCGATACCTATACCACTCGGCTACCGCGGCCAAAATATATTAAAATATACCAAATAAGCTATATAATAAAATTTGAAATTTTTATTATACTCAAACAATTGCTAAAACTTATGGTAAATAATTTTTAACTGCGCGATGCATTTTTTTTTCTAAATTTCAAATGGAATTTCTAACATAATATTTCTAGCTTTATAAGGTCGAGATTTCAAAACATATCCATATTTTAATTACTTATTCAGTTAGCCTTTAAAAAAGATAAATGTTGAGGTATTTTGTATAAATAGATATTTTTGAAGAATAATTCGAATGTTTTTGAGTAGCTCGAATTTAAAATTGATTTTTATGTTTTTTTTTATATGCATAAATGTCTACTGTAAATATTTCCGTATATTTTTGATTACCATTTATTCAAACATTCAAGTTATAAAAAAAATGTGTGAAAATCTTCATTCATGTTGTCTTTGATGTAAACTGAAGTTCAAGCACTTAAAATTCAAATATAATTCGGTGTATTTTAACAATATATAACCAGGCACTGTACTTAAACTTCCCTGAACACTTGGGCTTTGAAATCTAAAAAAAAAAAACAAAAAAACTTATAAATCTTATAGTTTTTTTTTTTTTTTTTTTTCGTTATTATTTTTATCAAATTGTAAGAAAATGTTTCAAATGATTGAATGAAGTTTAAATTTATTCATTTTTAGTGGTTGGAAAATTGAAAAGGTTCCAAATTTTAAAGAGTTTTATGTTTTATTAATTTTTTCGGTATCCTATATTAAAATAATCATGTTTCAAAAACTGAAAGCTTTGAATAAGGAAAATGAAGCGAAAGAGAATATACTTAAAAAAAGATAATTTGTCTAACTATATAAAATAGCAGATTGCCCTGACACGGCCCAACTTGTTACAGTTTCAAATTAATATAAAACCAAAAGGGAATTGTAACATATTTTACTTATGTGTTGGGACTTTTGGAAACTTTTAAAATACAAGCTAGCAAAGAAACACACACTTCTTGGGTTGTAAAGAAATTTCTCCCTGATTTTTTACGATTGGGGGGGTCAAAACACGGGGTTCCTTGCGAGCCATAAAACTCCTGCTGTGTTGCTTCCTCCGTCCCTCATTATCTTTCAAGATGTTAAACCTTAAAAGGGGGAAAGGATTTCAGAAAAGTGCGGCTAATCCGCTTTTGAAAACGTTACTTGAAGGCAGAAAAATCCGTGCAGTCCATTTTCGAAGCCTCTCTAGTAGGGCGGAAAAATCAGTTCTGTCCATTGGAGGGTTAAATATTTAGCGAACAATTACAACAGCATCTCACTCGGTAGCCAACAGGTAATGACTGGCAGCATTGAAATAAAAGAAAAAAAAAACTAGAACATGCTTTTGGCAGAAACAAGCATTTAACTGTCTCCTAGTAATGTGAAATGGAGGGCCACCCTAGCATCACACTAATGTGTACATGAACATTCGCAGTCAGATGTTTTTAAAGTAACTTCAACATGTTTCAGATTTGATTGAATTTGATCGAATATCTTATTATATATTTCGGACAAAAGTCGGTAATAAAAGCGATGTGACTGTAAGTGATTGATCTATTTTGGCTTACAATTGAAATCTGTAAAGGGAAGTATAATTTGACCCTGGAACACAACATTAGACTCCGGCTTAAAGATAGCGCATGTTCAAACCACTGACATTTTTAAATTTGTTTATTATAGTTATATTTTAATACATTTCATTTGCGTATTTGTCTTTTTTTTTTTTGCATAATTTAATTTCGTAACATAAATATGAAGTAAATGGCCCTTAAAAATGGTATTATAATTGCATACTAAAGTGTATTTTTTAGAGTTCAAGATTCTTAAATATTACATTTAACTTTAAAAACATCAATAGTACAAATTATAAGGACATGAATTTTAAGTTAGTGCGAAATAATAATAACTGGAACCAAAACTAAGCTTTCCTAAACCACAATTTAAAACAGAACAATGCAGCTTAAGAAAAGCTGTGAACATTTTTTTTTTTTGCATTTTACTACGTGTGAAATAAAATTAAAAAAAAATAGTGTATTCTTTGTGTATCGGTTTCCCCTCATCTTTTTAACAAACATATTATTTCTTTTTTTTTTTTCTGAATAATATTTTCTTTGATATAAATGTTCCATACACGCTTTTCATTTTTAATCTATAAACAAAATATATTTCTTTTCAATTTATCACTATTTAATAGAATCTTTATCTTTTCAATTGACTAAATTTATTAGCTACTAGAGAGTTGTTCAAGCAAAAAGATAAATAAGTAAACAAATAAAACTAAGGACATATTGTGTAAGATATTGCTTATCTATGTTGATAACCGTATTAATCGAATATGACTAATAAATCTTGCTTCAAGCATTTCAAGCTGATAATTCAGATTGCGTTACCATTCTTTTTGTTAACATATGGAAGATATTTATTATTACTTTGGCTGATAAAATAGTATGCATTTCAACCAATGGATATTCATATTACGGAAGATACATTTTTCAAGTAAAGCAAATAATATTGGAAAGCAATAATAGTTTCGTTTCACTTTTCAAAGAATTATACGTGAAACACATTTTATCATTCCGATATCTAGATTTAGATCGATAACATAATATTAAAAGAAAACTGATAGAAAAGAGTTTACAAAAATGGATCAAACGAGAACTTAAAAAAGAATTACATTGTTAAAGGTCATCTGAGTAATATCGAACCTACACAGCATGCATTTCAAAAGAAGCTAAGTCTCGCGAAACGTTTTTGTAAGAAATTACATATTCTATTCTCAAAATGTACTGAAGACTATATATTTTTCAAACCAGGTGTTCTTAGTTTCCTAAATAAGATTATTCCCTACGCTTTTTGACTTTAAAATAGCATCACCTAATACTAAAGTATCTAAAGAAGGCGTTCTATCACGTACAAATTCATTAGATTTGGAGTACAGTATTATAAGAAATAGTTCTCCTATTCGGTGACAAAATCCTGAAATTAATTTAATAGTTGAAGAAGTAAAGTTCTGTTTAAAGAATTAATGCATGTTTCATATCCATTATGTAACAAAAAGATGATAAGTATTGTAACTACAGAAGTAAAGAGTGTTTTTTTTTCAGGTATAAAAGTTTAAAATGGCATTACTTCCCAAGATGGCAACCGATTTAACAGCTGTCAAGTGATTTATTCTCAGTTTGGTTTGACAATTCATCAAAACGATCATCAAGCAAGGCGTAGATTCGTCGAATGGGCACAAAACGAGTTTGCAGTTGTTCCCTATTTTCATAAGCGAATTTTGTTTTGCGATGAAGCGCACTTCTGGTTGGATGCCTACATCAACAAACAAAACTGCCGCATTTGGAGTGAAGCTAATCCACAAGTGTATGTCGAAACACCGTTACATCCAGAAAAACTGACTGTTTGGTGCGCTTTATGGGCTGGTGGAATCATTGGTCCATACTTCTTCAAAAACGATGAAAGCCACAACGTTACAGTCAATGGTGATCGGTATAGAGCTATGATTACTAACTTTTTCATTCCTGAATTGAACAATCATGATGTCCAGGAGCTGGGGTTCCAACAAGACGGCGCAACATGTCACACAGCTCGTGCCACAATCGATTTATTGGAAGACACGTTTGGTGACCGCCTTATTTCACGTTTTGGACCTGTGAATTGACATCCAAGATCTTGTGATTTAACACCGCTAGACTATTTTCTGTGAAGCTATGTAAAGTCATTGGTCTATGCGGATAAGCCACAAACGCTTGACTATTTGGAAGACAACATTCGCCGCGTTATTGCCGATATGCGGCCGCAAATGTTGGAAAAAGTCTTCGAAAATTGGACGTCCAGATTCGACTACATCCGAGCCGGCTGTAGCAGTCCTATGTTAAAAATCATATTTAAAATGTAATGCTACAAGATTATTTTTTGAATTAAAAAAATTCATGTCAATTGAATAATACATCGTTGTTTTATTGCAATTTAAGGTTCTATACCTCTAAAAAAACACCCTTTAGAAAGGAAAAGGGAAACTACAATTAAAGTAAGATTTCAAAAGTTAAGATTAAATTTCTTTTATTGTTCCAATCACAAAAATTATTTTCTTTTTCTGATGGAAATCATAAGAAATATAAAATTCATCTTCTTTGAATATATTTATAGGTTGCTCAAGATCTTTAAAAATCCTACTCTTTTTTAACTTACTATTAGCGAAAAAAAGACATTTTTAACGATGTAAAACATTATAAAAATATTACTTCATTAAAAAATGAGCGTAAATCTTTATAGTAAATTAAATGTAATAGTCGTAATGTTTATACGGATAGTGAAGTTTATATGAAGCATATCTTATTACGCATTATTTGTACTATTTGAATTCTCATTTTGCTTATTCTATTATATGTATTCTGATAATCTACGTGTATTGTTATTTAATGGATTATCCTTCAACTGTTGTCAATTTTTGTAATTATCAGGATGATTTTTTGGAGATAAAATATAATTATATTCGGTAACTATAAAGCAATTGCAACAGATTTAATGAAAATAAAACAATTAAAACATGTAAAATTCACAATAATTCACATAAAGCGTATTATAGCGTAAATACGTATGGCATTACACGTATAGCAAGGAACATTTGTTGGCACAATATAGCATTGCGTAAATAAGCAGAGTTCATTCTCAGTTGAAACTGATTGCGGTTGCTTCTCGACATTATATAGACCATGAAGAACCTTCATCTTGCAAAATAATGATCCAATACCTGTCTGGATTTTTTAAAAAAACAGTTATTTTTGTCGCCAAATTTGGGTGACTTTACGAAATCTGATGAACAAATTAGTCGCCAAGTCAGTTGCAGAATTAACTTTTTTTTTCTTCCTATTATCAAAAAGATTAATATTAAAATTTATTTTAATATTTTTTAAACTTTAATCATTTTAATTAAAAAAATATTTTTCTTCGAGCAACGTTTCCAGTCATAGTATAATCTATAGGCATTTTGAGAGAATTCTATTCTTTCCAAACTATTTCTTTTTTTCTTTGCGATTATTATACATTTAACCAGAAGAAATATTCTGAAAAAATTGGGGAATAATGATTATCTTTAACGAAGCAAAGAACACTAAATTTATATTTCAGCTTAGAAAGATATTTAAAAATTCAAAAAAAAATAATAATAAAAATAAAAGAAACGTTGTAAGTTATTTATGTATATTCGGTTTCTTTTGTTAATCAAAACATGATTTGAAAATAGCTTTGTGTGTGTGTGTGTTGATTCTAAATTAATTATGACAAACCTTTACGCTTAACTATGACGCTTAACTAATGTTTTTCGGTCATTATACGCTTAAATGAGAAAAATATTTTAAAAAGAAAGAAAACAAAAAAAGGCTCCAAAATCGAATCCACTAGAAATATTACTAAATAATAACACAACACCCATTAAGATCTATATTAATTTTAAAAACACATTCACTTGTATTAGGTATAATATAGTTGAGTTAGTATGAATCTTAAACAAAAACGTTTTTAGAGCACACATTTTATGTTTTGGGCATACTTTGGGGACTTTATGATGTTTTTTTAATTTTTGCTTTACAAGATGGAAAACAGTATTTAAAACCAGATACTGTTATGCAGCTTGCCAAATAATGTATTTGAAATATGACTACAAAGTTTTAGTTCTACTTTTGATCCAAAATGTAGAAGACACTGCTTTCGTTTTATTCTTTCATAGTGCGCATATCGAGATATATTGTAATGTATATTTGAAGAATATTCGATAAAAATGCATCAAGACATTATTGATTTTATAGGCAGTAGCGTAGTTTATTTTGATTTCCAAATCCTGATATTATATTTTGGATCTGTCTTTTGAATAAAAGAAGTAAAACTTTCTTTTGATGGGATATTTAATAAAATGATCTTTCTTTGAGGAAGAATGTCATTTTGTTCATAGCAGCCCTTGCTCACTAGATCAAGATTTACAAAATATGAAAATTTATTTCATGTTTACTTCCAAATGAATTGTATATAAAATGTTTGAGAGAAAAATACCACATTGTTGTGGTTTGCTTCTGATCAGTGGCTGGGCGGCCCCCTTCTTTGGTAATTTCTATATGTGCTCCATTTGACTGCATGTCGTCACATTCCTTCGGAAGGGGTCTGTCAAAGATCTTGGGTCCCTTGATGAGGTCGAAAATCTCATAAATCGTATAAAACGTAATTTTGCGTGGTTGAGAATATCCAATTTGAGACTCCGCTTGGAAAACAGTGGTGAGTTCTGCCCAAGAATTTTCAGGTGATTCGGTTCACTTTTTAAAGAGACGCTCAAGAATTTTGGTAGATTTCTTCCCAACCAACTTTCACCCTGAAACATCATGTAGAGGAAAGTCAATTGCTACCCCTCCATGGACACTGGTCAGCGAGGCTCCTCTCCTCTCTTAAATCTAAGTTTTTCTTTTTAATTCCTTTTATTGTAAAGAGAAAATTTTAACTGAGCAATATATATATATATATATATATATATATAAATTTAATTACAACTTAAATTAATGATCGTGTAATCTTTGACTAATTAATATAATAAAATTTTGTTGATTCAACTTTGGCCATGATGTGACTACGTAATTTTATTTAAATTGAAAATATAATTTAATGGTCTCGCATCACTTTTTACTTTCTCTTCTTCCCCCTTATGACTGGAATTTATTATTGTAAAATATTTAAAAATTATGAGAAATTCGATTAATTTCAATTAGTTTTTGTGTAAAAAATATATGGTATTTTTTATTATGGAAAACATAGTCTTATTTTTAAGGGTATCTCTGTATGCCTTCAGAACGTGTTTGTGACCATATTCTAACTGCACAAATTTGATCCTACGTATCAAAGCGATGACTTGGAGCGGTTGCATTCAAAAAAGAGCGCAACAATACTTTTGGACACTGTATTCCTTATTGGACCATTTTATATTATTCCTCACAAATTCTCTTTCAGACATTATTCAACTGATTCTACATTTTCTAGAACAACTGCATCAGTTTTTGGTATTACATCAATCTAAGAACGTACCTAATTTTACTGCACAACGACAAGTATTTTTCTTAGTAAAATTCTCTTAAAGGAATGAAAACTCTTAAAATTGAATACTAATATATTTTGTATTTCCTTTAATTGTTTTTTATTGAAATATTATCTTTATTTCATATGAAACTTTACTTGATTAACATTAAACCTTTAGTTGATGTTAGCATATTTGGTATTAAGTTTTTTTCTGCAAGATCAACGAATTCTCTTTGCAACTACTAAATGTAGTTTAATTTTAATTAATTATTTTTTGGTAAGTATTTTTCGAATAAAAAAAAGTCTTCATAGGAAATAGAAACAGATGTTATGAAAGACCCCAGTTCAGGGAATAACACCTTCATTATAATACACAACAAAGTTTTTCCAGTAAAATGTATATTTTATAAGGAATTAATCGTTGATTAAGTTAGTTAGGTTTATCTTTACTTTGGTTTAATAATTAATTAATTTACCTTTCATAGTTTAAAAATACATTTTAATTTCAGTTCTACATGTTGCTAATAAGGGTAGATAATGTCTAGTAAAATTTAATAGGCAGTCAATAGAATAAATGTTAACTTTCTAGTGTAGTTTTAAATATTCAAAAATCCTTCTGTAAAAATCGGTGTTTTTTTATATAAACCAGGGTTTTATAATACTGTATTTAAAATACAGTCGTAAATACAAACATGAATTTCATTTTGATGGCACTTGAGTTTTCAAAATTTGCACTGTGTATTTTACATCCGGAATTTAACTGATCATAAAACCATTCCTTGTACTTTGGGTTAGCTCTTTTCTTTCCATTCACCACTTTGTACATCATACAGATATGATAAGCGTTATAATTTGTGTAGATAATCCCTAGATTTAAACTTCAAGGGAAAATTAAGTTACAATGAGAAGACTTCAAGTCACAATGGGTCTAAACTTTGGTTGATTTAACCATCAAGCCACTGTTTTTTCGCAATTCGAGTCTTTCCTCAAACTTGGGTTTTTTCGCTTCCTCCAGAAAGCGCTTTTTTATCATTAATTATTTATGACTTATTTTGATTATATGATTAGGGTTACATAACAGCTATACTAAACTCAATGTGTTTGAAAAAAAAAAAAACACAGATTAAATTCACTGGGTTACAAGATCACTGACACTATGTTACTCCTAAAAATGAAGTATTAATTTTAGGGAAATATTGCACTCCAGTGCTTTTCAAAGTCTCAATATTTGCGACCCAATATTCAGTACAAATTTACATCATGCCCCCCTTCATACAATAACAATATATTGAATTCAATAAAACTATACTTTGATGCTAAAGCTGCAATACGACTTTAATATCTTAAGTGCCACCTGCATATATAAATGTCTCGCTCAGCCAAAGCATTTATGTCATCGGACGTATATATACGTCTTTTCGAAGTACGATCTTTCCTGTGCACTGCTATCCATAAAATTATTCCGAAGGATATGGAATGCAATAAATGAACCTTGATGTTGTTTGTAAAGATTTTACTTATTTCAGAAGATATGCTTACTTATTCCTTTCTCTCCCTCCCCACAATACATTACATACACACGTCTACGTGGAAAATGGTGGCATTAGGGTGCGAATCGCGTAACTTTTTATCGGCAGTAAAGGGATTAATGATAAATCGTACAAATTAAAAGGTAAGTGTTAAAATGTGTACATGATTTTATGTATGAGAAGTTCATGGTGTCATTAGTAATTATTAATGTTGTTCTTAACTTAGTTTTTTAAATTAAATACCTTGTGCAGTACTGTTTCCTTTATAAATGAATTTTATCAGTGCAAATGTGTATTTTATTATTTTTTTTATTTGTCAGAATGTATTTTGTTTGTTTACTTTCAGTAAATTATTATTTTTTAATTTTTTTTGTTTTAGCTTTTCAATATGCTCGCGACCCCCTTGTAGAGTTATCATGCCCCCCTAGGAAGCACGCCCCACAGTTTGAGAATCACTGTTGTACTCGTATCTCTGTCTACCAGCCTAGGGCTCTTTCATCTACTGCTAAATGAAATAACTATTTTTGAACGCAATACCAACGTTTGTGGCATTTGAAGCAGAACTAGAACTAGAAGCAGATGACTAGCATACCTAGCTAGATGGATGCGAACAGTACGTATATTACGTGGAGGAGTTAATTGAGATGAACGCGTAACGACATAATGGTTAAAGCTAGATAATCCAAGGAAAAACTAAATTTTGCTTTTGATCACTGTCAAAATTGTGCAGTGGTTATGAAATGAATTTAATTACGTACATATTACACATGAGTTTAATTGCGTATATATGCTTCCCTTAATACGAATACAGCCATCTCAAATGTTTACAATACTGCAATAAAAAATGCGTAACAGCTAAGACCACTGATTCCAAAAAAATATCAGTAAAAGAACTGTTTAAAAATTATAATATTTCAACAATATCTAATTCGGATTTTATTTTTAATTTGCATCACATTCTGAAGCAACACGAGGACCATTGGAAACGGACCTTGTAATTTTGAACAAAGTTCAAGGCACAAAGATGAAAGCTGAGCTACCCCCCTCCAAACGGTACACCAAAAACTTTTGACCTGGACCAGAGGGTGTCAAATAATGGCGCGAGTGCCACATACTGGCAATGTGGATTTGTAAAAGTGGTACACGAAGACTTATTGATAAATTAAAACATTTGAAATAATAATAAATAACTTTATTTAGAATTTTATTGAAAAGCGGTTGTCTCAGACCAAAACGAAAACTCAAATTTGATTTGAAATACACTTAATAATGGAATTGCATTGGAAAATTATCTTGTATTGAGAACTCTTCAATGATGTGTGCACTGACTCTTCAAAGAATGTACTTTTGTGAAGTTTTGGATTTTGAGGGAGCATGTTTTAAAATATCTGGATGAAAAAATTGAACGGTCCAGTGCCCAGCTGTTATTCAAGAATGAAAATTCGTTATGGGGTCTTGTTTCTTTTACAGAAATATTACGGAACATTTATTAAATAGTCTAAATTCAAGATTACAGGGAAAAGGCTATATTTATCTTAAACTAGTTGGTCATGATCTTCTTTTGTGAACAAACGTTTGCTTTAATTGTCTGGATTTTACAGAAGAAACATTTACCATTAATGCAGAAAATATCTACAAAAATTATTTATGCTCCGAGCTGTGATGGATTGAAAACATTAATATCTTTTTTGTTGAATTCATTCAGCGATAGATAAAATTATTTGCAAGATGATAAAAAGTGCTAAAATGATATTTTCATAAATTTCTTTTCAGTTAATATGCTGGATCCGAATCAGATTTATTGACCGATAACACCATACTACACTACATACTTTCAGTTGAAAATATACGGAATTTTTTCAACTGAAAGTGATCCCAATTATATTGAATTTTGGAAAATTGTACCAACAATAAAGTTTCCAAAATTACACGATTTTAATGTCAAGTGTTGTAAGTTTGAATAAACAAATGTTTTCTATTTTGAACATAATGTAATCAAAGTATTGCTCAAAATTCATTTTCATGCACTTAAAACAACCTAGTTTTATTAACATCTTCAAAAACTAATCCTGTTACATCACTTGGGAAAAAAAATTAAACTACATATTCAAAAGTGGCATTGAGCAAGTACTGACAATTTAATAGATGTTTAGAATTAAGTTTCAAGTTACTCATTTTTCGTTTATATCCAAACTAACTG
The DNA here is from genome assembly GCA_019973935.1 of Trichonephila clavipes. Classification (NCBI taxonomy): domain Eukaryota; kingdom Metazoa; phylum Arthropoda; class Arachnida; order Araneae; family Nephilidae; genus Trichonephila; species Trichonephila clavipes. Next base: position 730,240 of record BMAU01017925.1, read on the forward strand.
ATTGTTAAATCCGTAAGAGAAATTTTTATTTATAATAAAATCTAAGTTTATATTTTTGTCCTGTATATTAAAATGTTTTTAAATTTAAGATTTACATAAAATAATGTGCTACTTGTGTTAAAATCCCATAAGGAATTTTTTGTTTCATATTTTCTTATTTTTTTTTGTTTGCTGGAAAAACTGAAAGTGGTACGCATGTTTTTTATATTTTTTTCTTTGATCATATAGTTGCATTTTTCCTAAAAAGGTTGGCCACCCCTGTACTAGATAGATTTAATATGTATCAGCAACTGTACACGGTGACTCAGTAATGCCACTAGGTTTCGAGTTCTTTACCATGACCATCATGTAAATTCGGAATCGGCCGCATAACAGTGATACAGAGTTAGTAAATGTAACTATACGCAAATTTGTATCAAATAAACATCAACGCGCATTATTTTCAGTAATGTTATCTTTTTAATATATTTTCAAACTTCAAAATCAAATTTTATACACTTCTTAAGTATTCCTTACTCAAAAGGATTCATTAAACTTTTTTTCACAAAATTTTGTTGATTTAGCGCGAAAATTAGAATTTTTAAATTTTTTTTTTTCTGAAGCAAAGCTTTTTATATTGTTTCTCCATCAAATTCTTTTATTTATGATTTATTTATGAATTCTAAAAAGGCTACTGTAGAGGAAAACAATGGGAAATTAACTCGAAATATAATACATTTCTAATTATTTCCATTTACAGATTCTATTGTTTTCAAGTAAAATGAAGTATTGCGTTGTAAAGAAATACTTTCATTTTTTTTTATTATTATAGTTAAGTTTGAAAAACATATCTCATTTCCTCTGTTACATTTTCAACTCATTCATCTGCTTTTCTAGAGCATTTCCTGCCTTGAAACATTTCTTTTCCCTTTTTTGCGTCTGCAAAAGTGAAAAAAAATTATCTCTTACACCATATTGCCTCTTCTTACTAATATGTTTCTTTTTTGAAATTAAAATTTAAAACTTTCTGAGGGGCAGAAATTGCTTTTTCATACTTCGTTTATTCTTATAACGGAAAGTATTGTTTACTAACTAAAAAAAAAAGTCAGAATTTCAATTTCTCACAGCCATTTTGGGTTATTTCAGAAAACGAAACAAAAAAATCCATAAAAATATGTCAAAGAACTTATTAGTTTAGTGGTCGACACAAAGTTATATTTTATTACTTATTTCTCTTGAGACACATTTGAGATAAAAGTGGTTATGAATTTATTGATTTTTTTAATTTTTAGTTACCTAATTTTGAATTTCACCTCAATGATTATTTTCTATAAAGTCTAAAATAATGATATAATTAAGAATACACGGTACCCTTTTTTAAAAAAAATGGAGACAGTAATACTAAAAGTAATTTATGTATTGTTTTCAGACTATGTTATTAAACTGATTCTGAAAATAAAGAGTCAATTTAACAAGCCCTTACTTTAAAAAATTTAATATTTTTGAAGTGTTTTTAAACTTTTATAAAATACAACAATTTTTTAATTTTTTTAATTTTTTTGAGTGATTCATATTTCTAATATTATTGTAAACAAAATTTAGTATGGGTTTGAAAATCTGTTTCTTTGTTGATTTTTAATAATTATTTTTCTTGCAGAACCTGGAAAAAACAAGAAAATTTTGAAAGAATTAACTATATCATTTTTTAAAAAAATAACTATAGATGCCAGACCTAACTCCATACTAACTTTTGAAGAACACAGATACCTAAGTATCTATAAAAAATCTCAAGACTGTATCTTGAATAGAAAAAAAAGCATTAGGGATTAGAAAATACTTACATCTTCAAAAATAAAAGTCAGAGGAAAATGCATTTTAAGTATGTAAAGGCATAAAACAAAAACTAATAATGCTCACAAAGCTCTAAATTTTTAGTATATTATTTTACTACTTATATAATATATGAAAACACTGCATTAATTAAATATGATTGAAAATAATTTTACTTATTCAAAATATGTTTTTTGCAAAATATCGATGTAGCATTAGTTACGATGAGAATATTCAAATTAAAGTTAACATAATAATTTCTTAAAAGTTTTAAAATACAATACACTCTTTTAAAGAATAATAATGATATAAATAAAAGTTTAAAAAAGGTAAAAACCACCAGATTTGAACATAAGACCTAATTATTCTCAATTTTAAGTCGACGCAATTTAGAAAGTTTTACTTTTTGCGTTGCGAATTTAAAATTTGCAGATTTTATTTCCTTTATGAAATAGGTTCTCGTATAATCTGTAAAGAAGGCTAAATGTTCAAACGATAAACTTGTTGCAACTCAATTAACATCCTGAAATGTTTTTAGAGCTTTTAATGCGTCAACATTAAATTCAGATATTGTACTCGACACGGAAATCAGCACACGACTCCTAGAAGCTGAATTTTCTTTGGAACTTCTGTTCCATACCATCGAATGCAATACTTCATTAAAACCTTGTGTCAGATTTCTGACACACCTGGTTAATAATTCAGATGAAGCTAATATTTGATAAATCGGCAAGATTTTGGATAAGTATTCTTCATTGATTGGTGTTTTTACCCAATTTTTGTTAAAACCAAGTTTCTTACCACGTGCCAATGATGATTGGTAAAAACACCATGAGTCTATACCAGAAGGGCACTTTTTTATGTTGTGGCTTCTGGTCTGTAGACATGCAATGTAATAGGGCAGCATAAATTTCTGTTTACATCGCCTCTACATCACCTTTATTTTTGCGCATAGCATTAGTGTAGTATCTAGTTAAATTTTTTTATTGTATCTTCTGTCAAACTCTCTACCGCGTTTCATCCCTCCCAAAGTTCCACCTTTCACTCGCCAATCTTTAACTGTCTACCTCTAAGGTGTTCCCAACCTTTTGCTTACATGGTTGGTACATTCTTCTTTTTTAATTTGAGTCTCATTTCCATACACATTCCTTTCTTTTAATTCTAAGAAAGACTTAGAATCTCCATCAGCAAGTAAAGTTGTGTACCGGAAGCCAATGCTCTCAGATCTTTCCCATAATTATACAGCTGTATTTACTTCCATTGCATCAGATCATCCGACATGTGTTGCACTACAAACATCCCGATGTCCTTAATACCAAATACGAAATTCAGCACTGTCTTCTTCAAGTGCAAATTTTGTCTGCTCACATTCTCCACACCGTTTTGACATTACTTCATAGTCTATCAGGAAGCCAGTCAGCAAATCAATAACACATCCTACTAAGATGTTTGACGTATGTCCTCTTGTCCGCCAGCTTCCATTGTATCACACTCCAATATCGACAATATATTTATCATTCTATGAGCCATACGCATCTGTGACATTTTTACGAACATCAAACAACAGCTGATTTGACCCAACGAGATATCCATTCAGAAATTTTGCCTTATAGGAATTAAAAGTTTCACTAGACGTTATACTTAAATTCTTGTGCATGCAAAATTTTTCCAATGCCGAGTAGCCAAGTCCCAAACTTAATATACCTTGCACTATTCTCATATTTACATCAAATGCAGCATTAAAAAAATTATTTTTGCTAACATTTGATATTTGATGCAATTTAGTATCATCCAGCTCTTTTGAAGACCATATTTCACTTTTAGTTTGGTCACAATTGACACATACAACATTCATTTTATATTCAAATCTATTTCTTTGACCAAAGCAAAGGTTTAAAAAACAGTATGATAAATATTGCATAAATGATTTGTAAACAAATTACTTAAACATTCAGTATCCACTATAATGTAAATTGGAACATCACTGAAATGTTTCTTTTACCTGTAGTATTCGTTTTCATAGCATTTTTTTTCAATTCTTGTAGTTATATCAGCTAAAGGCTGGTTTTTAAAATTGTCATTTTTAGAAGTACTCCTTCGCTTAGAAATATTGCTTCTCTTCACAAGGTGCGAAACCTTTGTCCTTGGTATTTTCTTAACATAAAAAAACTAAACTTAAACAAAGTTGAAAACCTTTTAAGTTATATAAATTATAAGATTATTTGCAGAATAAATATTGGTCTTGAGAAAGGCTTTTTTTATCAAGTTTAGTTAAGTAACTACTATAAGAACAGCAAAAACTCAAAATATAAACAAACTGAAACGATTTTAGTATTGAAAGTTGAAGTTAATAACCACTTCTGTGTAAGTATCTATTTCATTAAAAATATTAGTAATTAAAATTAAATTTAAAAATGGAAAAATGCTTTAAAATTAAACCAAAACTAACCACGCCCCCTCAGCTGCTAAATTTAGTGACTGACAATACTCAGAAAACTTCAAATATTTTAAAAACTAATTGGTTATTTGATCTGAAATTTGGGGCTAAGATAACCAATCGTATGGGCTACAGGAAAATGCAAAAAAAAATCGATAAATTTGTCATTTTTAAGGTAATGAGTAGCCTTAAAGTAGTTTAATAAAATTATTCTAAATGATAAACATTATGAAGATTATAAAAAGAAGCGCGTACACGACCAAATATTTTTTTGTAGAATAGAGACAGAATTTTTTTTTTGAATTTTTATTTCTAATTTATTTAAATTTGATGAGTTCTCTAAAATAGTTTCATATAGTTCTCTCAACTTTTAATCTGCTTTGAGAATTGCGTGAAGGTTTGTTATAGTTAAGTTCAAATTTACTTTTCTTATTTGAAGACATTAAAATGTGTTGTATTATAATAATTACACACCTATTTTCCATATTATTTTTCGAAAAAACTTTCGAGCCAATATGTTATGGAGAGGAGAGACTTTCAGCTCTCGTATTTTTTCCTGTATAATGTTATTCTTACATGTGAAATCACAAAACTATAATTATTACACCTATCATGTTCACAGAATGTACCAACTTAGTGGTTGTTGGGAATTTAAATTTTGTTACTTATTATTATACAAATATTTAATGCTTCTCAAGCAGAGAGGTTTCTAGAACGTATAAGAAAAATAAACTTATTTAGCTCTTAGCGTGTCTAGCGTAATATTCAGTGGCTCTACAAACCATGTGCACACCTTGGTCTTCTCTAGAAGTTTCCTTTAAGCCAGTCTTTTTTAGCAGCTATACTTAAATATCTGGTTTTTAAATTTAAAACAATTTTCAGTGCAATCCAACTAGTTCGAGTTTGGAATATAATAGACTTTGAAAAGGTAATCTACATAGGTGTACTTAGAAAATATGGTCTTATACTGGTGTTCTTCTGCATAGGGATGAATGAACAAACACCTGAGAGTCGCATTCAGTATTCATCATCTCGTCGACAGTAACATCAGATCGATATCCGCGAACTCATCATTACCAGTTAATGTTAACCCAAAGTGTTAAAAATAGCATATTTTAACATTGCATATAACTAAGCATGATAAATAAAAATGTTGCAAAAATAGGATAATTTTATCTTAAATTTCAATTTGAGAAAGTCTTCGCACCATTTTACTTTTATATCAGGGAGCACAAAAACCTCTCAATGTTAGATTTTTATATGTGCACTCCGAATGATATGAAAAAATGTTTCATATGACTTAAAAATAAATTATCTCATACTTACAAATGATTTCACGTTCAGCCACCCTCTTCAAACGCTTTATGGTTTGTGTTTGTGTGCATAAAAAAAAAAAAATCTGAAATGTATGCATAATACAAAAGTATTACACTGCCAGCGGGGCAGATTGGTATGACTGCTTTGGACCATATTTCTGATGCTACATGTTTTAACGATCCCTATTCCTTATCGAACATTTGAACAATCTAAAAGCTAACTTTCAAAAAGAAAATTACCGCTGTCACCACAAGGAAATCGGATGAGAAGCATTTTAGTACCATACACAAATTGCATCTCATCACTATCACTGCAAGATTTGCAACCACTCCCTCATTTGTAGGGTGTGTAGTGAGTATAAAAATGACTCATTTCTTGGGAATAGGGTTGCAAATGCTTTCGTTGCGAGTAAATATGGTACAAAAACATAGAAATAAAAGGACAGAAACAGCAACTCATTCAAGGGGACAAAAAGCATTTCATTGTAATGTTGTACCTACAACAGGTGTTCGAAATGATGAATAAGGAAGTCAACTCTAGCGGGCCAACGAGCAGCCTACGCGACTGCAATTCCGCCCGTTCCTCGAAAATTCCTGATATGTCACGCTCCCTGCGGTAAATGCAGGTATTCGATCTATCAGATCATCCTCGACTGAAAGGACGGGTGTCTTGTACACCAAATTCTTCAGGTGATCATAACCATATTCACTTTACCTTCTGCGTCCCGCGCAGCTGCAAAGGTCGTGTAATGTAGAACACGCCTCTTGGGCGTGGCACGGACTTCTGGTACAGCTGCAGGCCGCGTGCACACACAATTCGCACCTCCATGCACGATCCAGCATGTCGACCAGTTTGTAGCTTGACTTCGAATTAGTCGTACGTCGTCAGTGAAACGGATTACAGATGATGATCTCTGCTGCGGCATTCTAGAAAATTTCCGTTCCAGCAGCTCCTGCCCCAAGACTGCTTGTGCAGATTTTCTACAGAGGAAGGGGGAATTCGCGCCGCTACCAAAGCGACTTCTGTTGTTCGTGATTTAGAAACCTGTTGTAGTACAACATTTCAATAAAATACTGTCCTGCCCCCTTAAATGAGTTGTTGTTGTTCCTGTTATTTTTCCGCTGCTTCTTGCACTGTAGCTCACAACTACGGCAGTTGCGACCCTTCGTCCCTATGTGAGCAATACGTAAC